>CM050326.1:25577651-25609856 GCA_027475135.1 Bactrocera correcta
AAGGCATTTAAGAACGTCTGGCTGAGAATTAGCACAGCAATAAAACGGCTCTATGTGTCCCATTTTTTCAAATAAACATTTTGAAAACCCTCGGATATGACAGCAAGAATCAAAATTCTCGCAAAATATTTCCTCTAATTGTTCGAGGAAGTTTATAAAGTCTGCAGGTGGTTTGACCAGACTGCAGTCGTTATATTCTTTTTCCATAGAAAAAAGAAAACGAGAATCAGTTTCTTCTTCGAAATGAGGAATCGGACTCAAACAACTATGAAGTTTTAAAAACTTTGAATACATATAGCCGCAAAAATAAACAAATAAATTTTGTTTCAAGAAAAAACTTTCGCTTAAATCAATTTCAGCGATTTCAATATTTTGAAGTGGTTCTAAGGATTGTCTTGGCAAACTTTGAAAGGTTTGCCAAGAAATATCATTTATCAAAACGTCATTGCAGACGCTTTGAAGGGCGCTAGAACTCAAAGCTTCCCATTCTTCCCTAGGCAGAGGTTCGCAATTTCCCTTAGTCACATAATTAACAGTCCTAAGGCCCCAGGATTTTCGGAAAAGACATGAGAACATGTACGGAGTAGTTCTCACGTTATTTCCGCCCCCCCTACGAATCTGTCCGAAATTATGTTCAAGTCTGTCTTGACAAAGATTTCTTGTCCTAATATTTACGAATCCTTTGGTGGACAAGATCTTCCACAAATGTCGTAAACCTTTTATGTTTAGAAGCCATCCTTTAATAAATGAAAATGTATTCGTGATATCACGACCTAAGCTATCATTGACTTTCAATGATTTAAAAAAATTCTCGGCTTCTAAGAGAAAGTTAGTTTGTTCCGTACTACTGAAAAAAGGATCATTAAATTTTCGTAGGGTTCCAAGCCTACTACTATTAAATATATTAAATATTTTATCAAAAAAAAAGAACAAATTCGGCGGTATTAAGAAAAGTTGGAGACTTAGAAATATTCAATTTCCCGGAGCTATATAATGCGAACATTGCACTAGCAACCGTGTTGCTGAAAACCTGTGTAGCTAAATGCACACTCATTTTTTCAAAAGTTGATGGCCTAAGATGAGCCGAAGTTACCTTAGGCGCACACCTAATACTTTGTTGAGCGTCTTGCTCATGGAAGTGAATTATATCACTCCATTTCACAAGACGTCCATTGAAACTAACTACGTTCTTGCTATTTTGCAAACAATTTCGCGCACTTTTTATAAGATGTGGAGAATCGTAAAAAAATACGATTTCTTCTCCATTCACTATAAAAAATGGCCTACCTTCTGTCACTCCTACAACCCGGGCAAAATGCACAAAATTTGACCCTTGGTCACACACAAAATGGCAGGGGTGAAGACCTATCCCCTGAAGTTGTGTCACAACTTCGAATACGTATTGTTTTAAGATATCTCCTTTGCATGATTTATGCACAAAAAAATAAGCAAGTGGTTGAGATCAAGGCTCCCCACCTATGCCTTGAACCATAAGTGTTAAAACACTTGAAGCAATTCTGGAGG
Organism: Bactrocera correcta; assembly: GCA_027475135.1. Classification (NCBI taxonomy): domain Eukaryota; kingdom Metazoa; phylum Arthropoda; class Insecta; order Diptera; family Tephritidae; genus Bactrocera; species Bactrocera correcta. The sequence continues at coordinate 25,579,176 of CM050326.1, forward strand.
TACGATTTTCATTACCATAATTCTCCAGACCTACAATTAAATCCCTATACCTATCATACTGCAAATGGGTCTTCAAAGACATTTCATCGCAGCAAATTGACACGTATTTCTGGTCACTAGTAAAGCCACGGCTTCGAAGTTCCAGAGTTTTTATGCTGCTATACGTGCAACCAGGACTTCGTGGCCAACTTTGAATAAATGTGGACAAAGTTCTTGGTGATGGCCAATTAAAATAGGGCTGTAAATATCTATATGCTAGAGGTGACAAGAAATGAACCCCCAGAGCTATGGTTTTCAATTCCCTATCGTATCTATTACCGTGAAGATTACGGTTATTATTTGACAAACTATTCCTCACACATGCAGCAATATGTGGAGGCAATTTGCTACATAGCTCAACAATTTGCCTATTCTCACTATTTTCAATAGGCAAACTGTTTCCTTTTACGGCCTCAATTTCTCTTTCCTTCTCTTCTAATTGTTTTTTTAATTCTTGCACCTCATTTTCTAAATTAATATTTCTTTTCTTTAAGCTAACTATTTCGCTAACAAATTTTCTTTTCCTAGGTGTCCTTTCACTTAGGTACGCATCTGTTTGCGTTTTGCAATTTATCGCCCTATTACCTAAACTTCCTAAAGGTGAGGAATATGAGTGTTCCTCAAATATATTGTAGTGAAGGGACACCTTCTCATGCACTTCATGTGAACACGAAGTACAGTCTCCTACCTCATCACCGAAGGTGGTGGAAATAGACTCTATAGGACCTAAAGTATTTACATTGTCCTGTTCGTCAGGTTCGCAAAAACTACCTTTAACTAAACTACCACAGTCCGAAACTATCGCCACTGTTGGCATTAACAAATTTTTATCGGGGACTGCCCCTTTCGATAATCTTAACCTATTTTGATGGTGAAGCGAGAAATGCCTATCGCAGGCATACAAATTTTTATTCGTTAAATCGGATACACCAAGAAGGTGCATCCATTTCCTCCGCCTAAAAAGCAAAAATAAATAACAAATATATTAACATACAATAAAAAAGTTAATATTGTAATAAATTAATAATTAAAGATATATAAATATATGTATGTATAAAAAAATTATTTGTAAAAAGTCATCGTACAAACACCAAGCCAGCTGTACAAAAAAATTAAGCAGCGCAAAAGTATTATTATTCATATCAAGAAATAAAAGCAGTTTCAACAAATATTTGTTAATAAAAAATACATACGGGTACTGTTTGTACAAGTAGATCCACAGGGGAGGTAATTAAGAGACTCTCCCACAGTATGTCGGTCGGCTTAATTTTGGCTGAAAAATTATGAAATCAAATACACATAGTTACAATATATTAATTAATATTTGACCACAGCAGTTTTATATTATATTTATTACTCATAGTGTATATTATATTATTTGTGCTTCAAATTGAAATTTTTATTATCTGCGAAATAAGCAATAACTTTTTGTTTAATTCTTAATTAGATGGTGTAGATATTTTTTTATGGTCACTCAAGATGTTCCGCTTAAAGCCTGAGGCTTATAAGTGTTTAGTTATACACTTATTTTTTTTTTTAAAATTTTCAACATTTAATTATAAATTAAAACCGAATATCTATAATATTATATAATTAATATTATTATTAATATTTTATATATATATAATATTAATAATATTATTATTAATTATTCATAATAAATCCGGAATACAAAGATTGCAGTACACACATTCATATACATCTTTCATTTAATATTATAAATCAATATAATAATATTATAAATGTGATAGGAAGTATGCATGCAGTCACAATCCAAAAAAAAAATCGTGTTCACCTTCATTCGTTAATGAATTTTTCACTGTATTGAATTATTTATTATATATGCACCCAATATGCAAAATAACGTATAATCAAAAAATTTGAAATTGAGTGTTTCATTGATTTCGATCCACCACTTCAAGTTACATATATATGAGTACATATATCCAACATTTTAAGGTTCTGCCATCTGATTGAATCCAGTTTTAACCAATATTTTAATTTATCTCCTGAAATGCAAAATGACGTATCATCAAAAAATTCGAAATTGATTACGCTTCACCACTTCAAATTACAAAGATAGTATTACATATGTTCAACATTTTCAGGTTCTGCACTCAGATTTAAACCAGTTTTAACCGATATTAAATTTTTTTCACTCATGTTCTATTTTATTGCGTGTTTCATTTATGCCACTTTAAATTTCCGGAAATGTTGCTACGTTATTTTGCATTTCAGGTGACGATATACAAATAAAAAGTTATTTTGGTATGTCCAACTTATGTATGGTAACGTCCAAAACGCAGCACGGAATAATATAAAAATTTGCACAATTACTTTTTAAATCCGTTGATTGTGCAATACCATTTGGTGATTACATATATAAATAAGAAAATAGAATTAAATATTCTACTTACATGGACATTTCTCGCTCCCCAGGAAATTTGTGCAGCGGTAACGAGCCTTCACACCCTAATACGCATTTTCGAGGCATTTTCCTTCTGTAAAAAAGTTCCTAACCTGTTGATCGATCTGAACGCGAACGGGATAGGATTGTCCTGTGAAAATAATAATAAAGTAATAATTATATTCAAAACTTAAATAACTTACTTTTGAAATGTCTGTCCGTCAGTTTGAATATTTTGAAATGTAATGCCAGTATTGCTATTGAGCATGGCAAAATAGTGTTGCGTAAGCTAATTTAAACTCCTTTTTACTACTGAATAGATATTCCTAATACAAAAAATTATTTCTTTAAGAATCCTGTTTATTTAAAAACTTAGCTTAGAACTAAAAAATAATGTGGTAAATCTGCTAGGATAATCAAACACTCCACTTGGAAACGAGTAGGATTCCTGATCGCCGGCATATAGTTAAATTCTGACATATAAAACGTGTATGTAGTTTGTGATTACAAAAAATTATACTTAAAATTCAGAAAACAGGACTATTATAATTATCTCTTGATTTATCTTAGAGTAAGAAATTGTGTTTTACTGTTCAGACGAATTATTATGATATGTAATACCAAATTTTCCACAATAGTTATCTCTTTTGGTACATTCATTATCAAAAATAATTTTCAATTTGTCCATGAATAAGTTAACTACAACGCTTTAAAATATATAGCATATTTATTTATATGAAGAAGATATAATTAAATCTTTTGATAACAGCATTAAACTTCATTCTATAACAGAAATTGAAAATAGTATTTATACATATACAAATATAGTACTATAAATTTATAATTTAGTATTTTAGCATTTTCGCTTTCTGCAACCCGTTTTGACCTCTCGCCACCCTTATTCACCAGAGGTGGCCATGACACTTTTATTTTGACGTACACTTGGGGGGTAGCTTAAGGACTGTGAATGGCTCTTTTTCTATGGTGAATGGGACTTTCCCTACTCCTCTATACCATGGTGGGAACGAAGAAAGGATAGACTAGAAGTGGGCGAACATACGGACAGTAAGAGCGCTATTACATGGAGCAACTTTTGTTGCTAATTCTCGGGCGATTCTCTTTTGCTGTCGCCCATTACCTTCACACGAGCAACTTGTGTCGCGCAACTCTGTTCGAGTTTTTTTCTCATTCTTTTTCCCTTTACTTTAACCCATTGTCTACTCTTTACTTTAACCCATTGTCGTTTCTTTTTCCTTATAGGTATTTGGGCGGCTCTATCACATATGTATATTAATCAGTTCTGTCAATTAGGAAATACATTTTATTTATAATTCAGAATTAAAACAAAGATTATATGACAGACTTTCACATATATCACCCTTTTCACTATCGTCTGAATCAACTTGTATGGCTTTCTCCATACATTTCACAATATCTTTAATTAATTCGATTTTTTGTCATACTCCATTTTCTAAACTATTTATATTATATTATGTATATTTGTATACATATTTACAAATTACTTACCAAAAGATGAAATTAAATTTTTTAAATATATTCAAAATATTAATTTCAAAAAAATTTACGCAAATGCAACTATGTACTACGAAAGAAAGGACATGAATGCAGAAAAACGTCGCAGCGAACTGTTACGAATAAGAACACAAAGCGAGTTGCTGAACACTGGAAACTCGGCGCGATTCTCCTCTCCTCGTCGCCCCCTCGCCTATAAACCAAGAGTTGCCGCAACAAAAGTTGCCGCGTGTAATACGGGAATAACATGCAACACTGACTGCAATAGACAACGAGTAGCGACGAAGAAACGAGTAACGAAGGCTTTGAAAACGACAGTCATACGCTGAACACAATGGTTGCGACACAACATTGCATCACGACAGTGAACTGAAAACGGCGTTGTGCATCCTACTACCTGAACGCATGTACACAGGACAACACAGCTCTCCATTTTGCATGTACACAATTTCGTTGTGGCCATACTAATACCTTGCACTTCAATGAAATTTTAATATTTTGTTCAAAGTGAAAGTTTTTATGCAAAAAATAAGTAAATAGGTATATATTTTTGTTTTAAATTATCAACTGTTATTACAAATGATATAACAGAGCTATAATAGAGCTATTTTATGCTTTTATTTGTAAAATAACATCAAGTTTGTAAGAGCTGTGAATAATATTACATTTTACATATTAGTGGCATCACCACTCTTCCTCATCTCTCTATCTTCCATTCTACTGTCAACTCTACTGTCGTCCTACTGTCGCAGGCAAATATAGGAAAATATCGAAGTTAGCGAGAACGACAACTGTCGGCCTACCGTCGTGGAGTCGTGCAGCTGTCTAAATAACAGTGTCCATAAGAACGTGTGTATTTTAATATTTGACAGCTGTCGGTTGTCGTCTGTCGCAACCATTGTGTTCAGCGTATCAGTCGACATGCGAACGAGCACGATTCAAGTTGCAAGCAGTTGGTAAACTAAACATAAGATAAGTTTGTAAAATTAAAATCAACTTATAAACCCTTTTATAAAATAAACACGCACCCACCCCATATGTATAAACACGTAAATTTCAAAAATAGGTAAATAAGAAGAAGTAAAATATAAATTTTAACTTATTTATTTGATTTATAAGGAAAAAGATAACCGATGCCAATAACCAAACGAATGCATCAGTTTTCTCTAACTAATGAACAACGAAACATATAACCTATGAAGCAGTTTTCTGTAACCCAAAGTAACCACAACTTTAACCAAACTATTTTCGGTTACAAATGGCTAACGAAACAACCTCTAACCGAAGAGTTAGGGATAGTGTACCCAAATAGTTCGCAACTACAGAATAGAAAATATATGTAGCATTTGCGCAAAATTAATGAGAGAGAGCGAATAAGCTAAAAAGTTGCAAAACATCTGCTTTTGGTGAAATACGTTTGATATTGTCAAAATAATAAATCATGTCAACAATCCTTTTTCTAGTTTTCTTCTTATTTATTTGTTCATGTATACATTTCATTTCATCGTCTGAGCTGAAATTAGGTTATGGGAACTTCAAGTTCTTAAACAATGCATTTTAGTTTTGAATTCCAAAGTTTTAATCAAATGTATTTTTGATAAATCTGTTTCTGGGTTTGATAATAAAATCTGACCCCTGAGATCTAAACAGCTAAAACACTTGATATTCTAAATACACGATACACTAAATATTCCCATAATTTGTTAACGCAGTCAGGAAATTGCGGTTTAACCATTCAAGATGTTTTTTTATTTTACAAGAATACCACCAAAAAAAACATATCACTTAATGGTAAATTTTTTCTTTGAGATTTAAGGGATATCATGCTGGCTTAAGATTTTCCCAAGTTTTTTAAATGAGCTGCCAATCGTTGCAATGCACCTTATGCAGTTCTTTTATATTGTCAGAACTTTCTAAACAAAAAGGTTTGATTTAAAACCTTAATACGTTTAAACATATTGTATGTTGACCCTTATCGTGTCACGCATTCTATAGTTGGCTTATGTAAGTTTTTTAATCGTAACACATTCAACAATGTAGGTGTTCTGAATTTCTTTATTACGGTTTTCACTTTACTGCGTATTTCATCAATTTCCTTTAGAAAATCAGACACTGCTATATTATGAGTATGTGTAGATCACCTAATGACACTTATGATGTTGTGGTTAAAAAAGTCTGTCGTAAATTTCTTCACTGCAAACTACGTTATAATCTCCGTTATCAATATCAAAATTTTCTTCAATGGCTAAATCTGAAAATAATTTTAGATATTATATTCAAAAAATTCTAAACATATTTTTTTAGTTTCTTTGTGAATCTACGTCAATAACTTCATATCCTTCTTCTTATGGAATAAATTCTGTCCATAATAATTTCACTTCTATTATTGTATTTGATATGTTCAGGCTGAGGTAATTCACAAATATTTCTTTTAAAGAAAGACTAAGTATTACCAAATGGTCACTTTCAATGAATTGTACATTGAATCCGATTATGGAATGTAGGCTGCCGTAAGCAAATACAATTAACAAACAAACATAAGTAATAGAGGGATTCCCTTGCTCTTGCAAAACCCTTGTACGATACAATTGCAGAATTTTCCTCTTGTTACAACGGCACAACAACAAGTACACGCAGAAAATTATTTGCAATGGCTGTAAAATATGTCAGACCAAATCCATATATATCTATACATATTTTCCAGCAATTATACATAAAAAAATAATTGCAACCCTGTGCTAGCTGTCATTTTACAAAAAGATATAGTTTGAATGTAAATTCTTGAGGAGGAGGTATATTTTAAATAGAGTTTATAATTTCTATTTAAATTATAAAGATTTCTTACGTTTTTTTTTTTTAAGAATAAATGCAGAAGGTGCGCTAATTCACACTAGTCATTTACAATAAATTGACCGAATCAGCTGTTCATAGATCACTATATTCAGCAATGAGTGCTCTCGTTCCCTTTGATATTTCGGTTTAGGATTTTTGCAATCCGTAATTTTGCAAGAACAAGAGAATCCCCCTGATGTAGTATGTTAATACATATATAGCAAATATATCTTACTGATTATCATGCTTCGATTTAATGCAAAAATGCAGTTTAGCTGCCTTCTTTAATATTTCTTCTTTTACATTTTGGCAGTTGATGGAAATGCCAACAGCTTTGCATTATTTGCATCATTACATTATTTTGCAGAATCCACTGTTCTACACCTGTTTAAGTGGACGTCCATTTTTTGTTACGAGTTCGATTCATGCATCTAATAAATCATATTTTTCAACACTTACGCCGCCACAACGTATTTCGTAATATTTTGTTTGGAATGATTCTTCCGTTTTTTCATCGAAATTTCACCGACTTTTTTTAATCGCCGGAGTGCTTGCTTTGTATAAGTCTAGCTAAATTTGCTGTATGTTTTTCTTTCATTTTGTATAAGAATTTTTGTCAAAATAGAAGCTTTTATGCACTGTATTCACACTCATTTAAAAAATAATAAATTCCAACAAAGATTGATAATTCATGCCGTTACCATTAAGCAAATTTGTATCAGCTTATCATAAGAGTTGCATTTTTGAGTAAGTCGTGTAAAATGTTTAAAAATAATGGTGATTTTTTGAGGTAAATTTCATGCATTGTTTTTGAAGTTTTCGTGGTTTCCGCAGTTTAAAAAAGTGATTCGGTTCTGTAAAGACTTGTTAAAGCCGCTTGCATCCCTGTTTAAAAAAGGGTTTAAGTTTCGCCTAATCATATGATAACATTTGGTTTATTATAAATGAAAAGCCGCTTTTGTGGGAGCCCTGAACTTTTAAGACGGCATGCATAAAGCACTGTTGGTGTTTTTCCTTAAAATAATAATAATTTAAAATCGTTTGTTTAGTTATTATTTGTTCCATTCAAACGTGTTAATAAATAAGAAATAATCTTGTTACACTTGCGCAACAAGTATTTCGTATTTTTGTTTTGAAATTCTTCGTGTTATTAATCAATTTCAATTAATTTAAATGACCAACAGTAAGTTTGTATAAGTCACCTGCGTATGTTACTGCAAATTTAAGACCATTGTTGGGGTACTCAATGTCACAACTATTCAGAAGTCACATTTCCAAAAATTCGGATGCGATCTGATAGTTCCAAACGACTCCGAATTGCATAAGAAAATAATAAATTCCAACAAAGATTGATAATTCATGCCGTTACCATTAAGCAAATTTGTATCAGCTTATCATAAGAGTTGCATTTTTGAGTAAGTCGTGTAAAATGTTTAAAAATACATATTGGTGATTTTTATTTTGAGCAGTATTTATATTAATGAAACCGATACCGAAACGTATTGTTTTTGAGAGGTTTTCGGTTCGGTTTCCGCAGATTTGAATAAAAGTGATTCGGTTCGTGGTAAGAGACGGTTCAGTTCAAAGCCGGCTTGCATCCCTGTTTAAGATAAAGGGTTTAGACGATTTCGCACATAATCATATTGATCAACATTGATGGTTTATTATACAATGAAAAGCCCGTCTTTCTATAGTGGGCAGCTCCTTGAACATTTTGAAGACGGCAGTGACATATCAAGCAGCTGATGCTGAACGTCGTTTTTGCCATACTAAAATAATAATAATTCGTAATTAATCGTTTGTTTATGTTATTATTTGTTCCATTCAATACAGGTATTATAAATAAGGAAATTTCTTGTCTCCTTTCGAAATGATGTTTTTTTTTTTTTATTAAATTTTTGTAGTTGATTAATAGATTTTAATGTAAATTTACATATGAATACATAATTATATAATATTAGTGCACCGTAGCGTCATAGTAGCGTAGCAAACATTCAAACGCCGCGATTGCATTCAAGACGGGAGTAACCAATTCACAACTACATTTCTAAAGTTTCACCTATTATACTCATACAAATGTGTCGGAGCGGTAGTTCTTGTATTTTGTATGTCTTCAACAAACGAAATCCCCGACATATGCATATGTAACTTTTTATCTTGAAAACTCTATTGCAAGAGTAGCAACATTCATCTACGATGATTTGAATGTATAAGAATGGGACGCAAAATTGTCGCCATTGAAATACCATTAGAAAAAAGTTTAAGTCATCGCAAAGGAGGTATAGGGAAAGTACTAGCTGATGTTATGTAACTAAAGGCACCGATGAGAGGTGCCCATGTAGAAACGTCAAGGGGAGTTCGGGGTTGCGTTTCTTTTGGAATCCAAGATGGCCGACTTTTAACAGAAAAATTGTTGCATTATGTTATTTTCTTAAAATTTATGGAAAAGTTGTCCCAAAAATATTGATTATATATAAAACTTTAATATATTTTCAAAAGAAAATCATTTTATTTTAATTCATGCTCATAAATAAGAGAACATTCTTCTTCTTTACTGGCGTAGACACCGCTTACGCGATTATAGCCGAGTCAACAACAGCGCGCCAGTCGTTTCTTCTCTTCGCTACGTGGCGCCAATTGGATATTCCAAGCGAAGCCAGGTCCTTTTCCCCTTGGTCCTTCCAACGGAGTGGAGGTCTTCCTCTTCCTCTGCTTCCCCCGACGGGTACTGCGTCGAATACTTTCAGAGCTGGAGTGTTTTCGTCCATCCGGGCGTAGCCGCTGTCTTTTAATTCGCTGCACTGTGTCAATGCCAACGTATATCTCGTACAGCTCATCGTTCCATCGAATGCGATATTCGCCGTGGCCAACGCGCAAAGGACCATAAATCTTTCGCAGAACCTTTCTCTCGAAAACTCGTAACGTCGCCCCATCGCTTGTGGTCATCGTTCAAGCCTCTGCACCATATAGCAGGACGGGAATTATGAGCGACTTATAGAGTTTGGCTTTTGTTCGTCGAGAGAGGATTTTACTTTTCAATTGCCTACTCAGTCCGTGATATCAATATCATCGGCATACGCTGGCAGCTGTACACTCTTATAAAAGATTGTACCTGCTCGATTCAGTTCTGCAGCTCGAATAATTTTCTCCAGCAGCAGATTGAAAAAGTCGCACGACAGGGAGTCGCCTTGTCTGAAACGTCGTTTGGTATCGAACAGCTCGGAGAGGTCCTTCTCGATCCTGACGGAGCTTTGAGTGTTGCTCAACGTCAGTTTACACAGCCGTATTAATTTTGCGGGGATAACAAATTCAGACATCGTGGCATAGAGGCAGCTCCTTTAGGGGCTGTCGAAAGCAGCTTTGAAATCGACGAAGAGGTGGTGTGTGTCGATTCTCCTTTCACGGGTCTTTTCAAAGATTTGGCGCATGGTGAATATCTGGTCGGTTGTTGATTTACCAGGTCTAAAGCCACATTGATAAGGTCCAATCAGTTTGTTGACGGTGGGCTTAAATCTTTCAAACAATACGCTCGACAGAACCTTATATGCGATGTTGAGGAGGCTAATGCCACGGTAGTTGGCGCAGATTGTGGGGTCTCCTTTTTTATGGATTGGGCATAGCACACTTAGATTCCAATCGTTGAGCATACTTTCGTCCGACCATATTTTGCAAAGAAGCTGATGCATGAGGCTTATCAGCTCTTCGCCGCCGTGTTTGAATAGCTCGGCCGGCAATCCATCGGCCCCTGCTGCTTTGTTGTTTTTCAGGCGGGCAATTGCTATTCGAACTTCTTCATGGCCGGGCAATGGAACGTCTTCTCCATCGTCATCGTTTTTCGTTTTCGCCATTCAGTAGGCTGGAAAAGCTCTTCGTACTCACACATTTCGGCCTCTTTCTTTTTCTGTCTCGCTTCCCTCTTCAACTCTCGGTATCTATCCCATCCCGCACGTTTTGTGGTCGATCGCAACGTTGCGAAGTAGGCAGCCTGTTTTCTCTCCGCTGCGACACGGCACTCCTCGTCGTACCAGCTGTTCTTTTGCACTTTCCGAAAACCAATGGTTTCGGTTGCAGCTGTTCGTAAGGAGTTTGAAATGCCGTCCCACAATTTCTTTACACCGAGTTCTTGACGAGTGCTCTCAGAGAGCAGGAGTGCAAGCCGTGTAGAAAAACGTTCGGCTGTCTGTTGTGATTGCAGCTTCTCGACGTCGAACCATCCTTGTGTTTGTTGGCGTGCGTTTTTTGCTGCACAGAGGTGAGTGCGAATTTAGGATGCAAAAATATAGTGGTCTGAGTCGATGTTACTTTTACTTTTAACACTTATACTTTTTTCGTTTTATATTCTACTATTTTCAGATTCGGGCACTGTATCTTTTATTTTACATAAAATTTCACTGCCTATACTATTTGCACTTGCTCCCTTTTTAGTTTTTATTTTCTCTCTTTTTTTTCTTCGTCAATATGTTTGTTGAATGTATTAATGTAACTTCAATTTCACTGCTACACTGCACTTGCACACTGATTCACTTTTTTTTGTCACCTTAACCTAATATTTTAGTTTTTTTTTTCACATTATAATTTTGTTTCACAATTTCCTTATTTTGTTCTTATTATTTTTTCTACAATAGTGCCATTCAGGATGGCTCGAAGGACCATATATAATTTACCACTTACTGGTTTGCTTACTTTTCACACCCACTCCGGAAAGAAGACTTTTAGAACGCAATGTGTTTTTTACGTAAAAAGGGATCACAATTTTATTTTAAGCTTATAAAACGGTGTAGTAAAAATCTCCCCGGCCGGATACCAGTGGAGGCGACAATGTATGTATATAAAGGATTAGTAGCTGCGTGTATTGGTGAGTGTGTGGTGTTTTCTGCTGCTTCCAATGGATGTGTGGTGTGTGGGGAAACTGCTGTCTTCATGTGCGGTGTATGTGCCAGTGTTGCTTGTGAGTGGTGTGTTGTGTGGTGTAGTGGCGCGTGAGGGCTGGAAACTTAACTCATTTAGCCACTGCTGTTTTTATCACCCGGATGTTAACCTTTTTTATAATATATGTTCTCTGATGTGTATAATGAAATACATATCCTTAAACCAGAGAACGTATATCATAGAAAAGGTTCACGGCGATGCTAGTTTTACGATATTTCATTTTCGAGGAGTTCTAGGGTCGAATCGTTACATCCGTGAACCTATCACTCGTCACGTAAAAGTCTGCATTTCGTATTATGACATACGTAATCGTAACGGTTATATCGTAATCTGGCATCAGAGAACGTTTATCATAGAGAAGGTTCACGGCGCGGAGACCGTAAAAATATTTTTTGCTAACTCGATCGAGATGGAGGAGTTTCACCACAGACAAATAAGCGTGTTTCACCAATCAATGTAAAGAAATGTACGCCTACAGATTTGCTTATTTTCTATTTGCAACCGACTCGGCATATAATTTATATACATACATACATACATATGTTATATTTTATATTAAAGCAAACAAACATGTACATATGTACGTCCAAATTGAAACATTTCATGGCGAATTCCTTAAAATCTTTTGAAATACATACATACATACATATGTAATAAAGTCATGTTTATGTTTTTACCTAAATATTTACTTAATGTAGGTCTGATAATATATGCATATATTTATATACATACATATTTATTTGCAGACCTTCAGAAAATTTCCGTTGACACGGACAACCAAATTTTTTGCTTTCATGTCAAAGAGTCAATGTTTCGAAGAACTGACGTGACGACGAAGCGTTCAATCACTGTGTTGTTGGTAGAAAATCCGAACTGTGCCGAAAACACAAACGAAAGATCGCCAATTGCCACTGCTTCCCTTGCCGCTGTAACAGCTTCGCCAACAAAACAGCGTAAATATGTATGAGCTTTCATACATATCGACATAGATTTTTGTCAGCCGCGTAAAAATATTTTTTACATTCGTTGACAAATACAGTCAATCCCGGTTATGGGCCACAATCAAAGATGCAGATATTTGGGGTTTGTAAAAATAAAAATAAAATATGTCACATAAGCGAGTGCGAATACTTAAGCGAGTGGTACTTAAAACATTAATTTCTCTGTATTTCATAAAAATAAACCGTGAGAAACAGCAAGCCATAGGCAGTTAAGGGGGATGATTTTCATTTAAGCGGAGTACCACTTAACCGGGATTTACTGTATACATAAATCAGAGGAATATTGAATATTTTGTTTGGTACATTTCTTGACTTGAAAATCGACAAATAAACTATGTTGTCAGTTTTATTCTAATATATTTGAATACTTATATTTGCGGTGTTGCCACTTTTTCCTTCTCTTACAAATGTCAGAAATTGTTCAATTTATGATTTTTAGCTTTTGCCACCGTCGCTTGTAGGCAAAGACTTGCTCGGGGAAATGTGATGGTGTCTGCTTTTATGAATGAAGCGAGTTTGCCTGTTGAAAGTGCGATTGCGTTCATGAATGAAAGTGTTGTCCTTGTATATTTTTCTACAAATTTGGGCTCCGACTATTTGGCTGCCATATTGATTTTTGACGTCATTGACCATTGTTGTTTTTGTAGAACAACATTCGTAATTTTTGCGACATATCTACATGTGAACGCATATAAGTTTGTATGTTGTGTATGCATCGCTTGTGTGGGAATGTCATACGCACATATTTACATTTGTACGCATATTTGTTTGTTGGTTCGTGTAGATGCGTATGAAAATTTAAGTGAAGAAATGTAATTTACATACAAAATTATTGTAATATGTTAAGGTTTTTTGTATATTATGATAGTAACTCATAAACATATATCGCATATATACAAACATATTCATATATGAAATAATATTATATTACCAAACATAAGAAATATTTAAAAATTAACTGTTATTCCCACATTAACTACAAATATATATTTTGAAAATACCATAATTTAATTAGATAATAATTGTTATCAGTTCTGCATGTATTCATAAAAATTCTAAAATGATATTCATATCAATTAATATGATGGCATGTAAACGTTTAAAAACATAAGAAAAAAAAATATTAAAAAAAAAGTGAAATATCCCTATATTCCCGACATCGTGAACCTTCTCTATAATTTACATTCTCTGTCAAATCTTTTAAGGTAAATGTGTAAATTTAAAACTAATCACAATAAACCTATATTAACTATTTGGGTAATAATACAAACTTTAATCTATTATATATTTTTAATGATTTTATGGAATTATCATGAAATACATATATATGTAGGTAAATTTTAATATACATACATACATACTTATATACTTAGTATGTATACGCTTTAACACCAAAAATATACCGATCATCTGCATATAAATTATATGCCGAGTCGGTTGCGCATAGAAAATAAACAAATCTGTAGACGTACATTTCTTTACATTGAAATTAGTATTATGTTTATCATTTAACACTGAAAATGCTTAATTCTGCCATTTTCGTGGTGAAACACGCTTATAATTTGTCTGTGGTGAAACTCCTCCATCTCGAATGAGTTTGCAAAAAATATTTTTATGGTCTCCGCAGCGTGAACCTTCTCTATGATAAACGTTCTCTGCTGGCATGATGACATACGTGAGCGAGTACATAAACGTATCCGCTCGTTCAAACCATCATTCGAACGCAAAATAAACTATCGTAGCACACGAATTTATTTAAAAATGTGAGTAGATTGTAAATAATTTATTATTTTAGAAAACTTTTAATAATAAATCTATTTTAGGACAAATTATAATAAATTAAATCCTACACAAAAAGATGTAATGACGGAATTCATGTCAAGCCATCCATGCTTGGCAAAAAAGAATTTTTCAAACTTTGCGCAAGGAAAAATTGCGTCCAATAAATGTGGGAGGAACTGGCGAAGCAGCTCAATGCCGTGGGACCACCAGTTAAAGATGCTAAGTTGTGGAGGAAGGTATGTATATAATTTATATGCAATATATTTTGCTAAATATTAATTTTTTATGATTTTTTTTAGGGTTTTCTTCTTCTTATTTACTGGCGTAGACACCGCTTACGCGATTATAACCTAGTTCATGACAGCGCGTCACTCGTTTCTTCTCTTCGCTACGGGGCGCCAATTGAATATTTCAAGCGAAGCCAGGTCATTCTCCACTTGGTCCTTCCAACGGAGTGGAGGTCTTCTTCTTCCTCTGCTTCCCGCGGCGGCTACTGCGTCGAATACTTTCAGAGCTGGAGTGTTTTCATCCATTCGGACAACATGACCTAGCCAGCGTAGCCGCTGTCTTTTAATTCGCTAAACTATGTAAATGTCGTCGTATATCTCGTACAGCTCATCGTTCCATCGAATGCGATATTCGCCGTGGCCAACGCGCAAAGGACCACAAATCTTTCGCAGAACCATTCTCTCGAAAACTCGTAACGTCGAATCATCGGTTGTTGTCATCGTCCAAGCCTCTGCACCATATAGCAGGACGGGAATAATGAGCGACTTATAGAGTTTGGCTTTTGTTTGTCGAGAGAGGACTTTACTTTTCAATTGCCTACTCAGTCCGAAGTAGCACTTGTTGGCAAAAGTAATCCTGCGTTGGATTTTCAGGCTGACATTGTTAGTGGTGTTAATGCTGGTTCCTAAATAGACGAAGTTATCTACAACTTCAAAGTTATGACTGTCAACAGTGACGTGAGAGCCGAGTTGCGAGTGCGACGACTGTTTGTTTGATGATAGGAGATATTTCGTCTTGCCCTCGTTCACTGCCAGACCCATTTGCGTTGCTTCCTTGTTCAGTCTGGAGAAAGCAGAGCTAACGGCGCGGGTGTTGAGGCCGATGATATCAATATCATCGGCATACGCCAACAGCTGTACACTTTTATAAAAGATTGTACCTGCTCGATTAAGTCCTGCAGCTCGAATAATTTTCTCCAGCAGCAGATTGAAGAAGCCGCACGATAGGGAGTCGCCTTGTCTGAAACCTCGTTTGGTATCGAACGGCTCGGAGAGGTCCTTCCCGATCCTGACGGAGCTTTTGGTGCTGCTCAACGTCAGTTTACACTGCCGTATTAGTTTTGCGGTGATACCAAATTCAGACATCGCGGCATAGAGGCAGCTTCTTTTCGTGCTGTTGAAAGCAGCTTTGAAATCGACGAATAGGTGGTGTGTGTCTGTTCTCATTTCCAGGTCTAAAGCCACACTGATAAGGTCCAATCAGTTTGTTGACGGTGGGCTTTAATCTTTCACACAATACGCTCGATAGAACCTTATATGCGATGTTGAGGATGCTAATCCCACGGTAGTTGGCGCAGGTTGTGGGGTCTCCTTTTTTATGAATTGGGCATAGCACACTTAAATTCCAATCGTTGGGCATGCTTACGTCCGACGATATTTTACAAAGAAGCTGATGCATGCTCCTTATCAGTTCTTCGCCGCCGTGTTCGAATAGCTCGGTCGGCAATCCGTCGGCCCCTGCCGCTTTGTTGTTCTTCAGGCGGGCAATTGCTTTTCGCACTCCTTCGTGGTCGGGCAATGGAACGTCTGCTCCATCGTCATCGATTGGGTAATCGGGTTCGCCTTCTCTTGGTGTTGTGCGTTCGCTGCTATTCAGCAGGCTGGAGAAGTGTTCCCTCCATAATTTAAGTATGCTCTGGGTATCGGTGACTAGATCACCTTCAAGCATTTTCGAGCATTACCCCTGTCGGCCAGCTTATCAAGCTCTTCATACTCACGCATTTCGGCCTCTTTCTTTCTCTTTCTGCAAATGCGTCTAGCTTCCCTCTTAAACTTTCGGTATCTATCCCATCCCACACATTTTGTGGTCGATCGCAACGTTGCGAGGTAGGCAGCCTGTTTTCTCTCCGCTGCGACACGGCAATCCTCGTCGTACCAGCTGTTCTTTTGCACTTTCCGAAAACGAATGGTTTCGGTTGCAGCTGTACGTAAGGAGTTTGAAATGCCGTCCCTTATACCGAGTTGTTGACGAGTGCTCTCAGAGAGCAGGAGTGCAAGCCGAGTAGAAAATCGTTCGGCTGTCTGTTGTGATTGCAGCTTCTCGACGTCGAAGCTTCCTTGTGTTTGTTGGCGTACGTTTTTTGCTGCACAGAGGCGGGTGCGAATCTTGGCTGCAACAATATAGTGGTCCGAGTCGATGTTGGGACCTCGGAGCGCACGCACATCTAAAACACTGGATACGTGTCTTCCATCTATCACAACATGATCTATCTGGTTGGTGGTTTGTCGATCCGGAGACAGCCAGGTAGCTTGATGAATCTTCTTATGCTGGAATCTAGTACTACAGATAACCATATTTCGGGCCCCGGCGAATTCGATCAGTCTCAACCCATTTGGGGATGTTTCTTCGTGGAGGCTGAATTTACCGACCGTAGTGCCGAAGATACATACCTTCTTTGCCCACCCTGGTGTTAAAGTCGTCAAGCACGATTTTGACATCGTGGCGGGGACATCTCTCATAAGTGCGCTCCAAGCACTCATAAAAGGCATCTAAAAGGAAGGTCACATCGTCCTTCTCTCCCGTCGGGACGTGGGCGCAAATCAGCGATATATTGAAGAACCTCGCTTTGACGCGGATTGTGGCTAGACGTTCATTCATAGGAGTGAATGATAGTACTCGGCGACGGAGTCTCTCTCCCACCACCGCGCAAACTCACAAAACACAGAAAAGAGTGACAAAAGTCGAAACTTAGTTTTTGTTGACTTAAAATATTTGCCATGTCTGAAACAATGTTGTAACACTTTGATGTCGAGTCGGTCCTTCGACTGGTTGACTCTTTGACATGAAAGCAAAAAACGTGCTCTTCGCCATTGAGTGTACATATTTACATACATATGTTGCATGTAGATAAATTTACAAACATTATGCGTATGGTCTGTCGTATTTGTTTACATGCACACATAATTAAAAGTGAGCACATGTGCGACTCCTTAGTCTTTTAACATGATATTAAATCTTTTAAAGACCGAATCAAGTAAAGGTTAGGTTGCAACCCTCAAATAAATGCTCAAGAAATTATCGGTATTATTTATTTTATATGAAATAGTAGTTAGCAAGAAATTTTGACATTTCATATCGCACCATGAATGTTAAAAAGTAGAAAAGGATTGCGAAAAACTAATCAAACAGAAAAAAATTGGTAAGTTTCCCATTATGTATATAAATTTATTTAAAGATATTATGATTAATTATTGTCCTTAATTTTCAGGTGGTCCTGGTTAGTATCCATCAAAGTCCCACCAAAATCTGAAGGCATATTTTATAATTACAAAGTCTGTGACACAGATTAGTATTGAGTGAAGTGGAAGTGTTTTTTGTGCTCTTGGATTGTTCACGGAATAAGCCCAGTTTTCACAGTGACAGCACACTAGATATTGTCTTAGCACTTACCGGAAATCCGGAGGATTCACGTGGACAACAATCCTAAAGAAATAGATAAGTACAATTTGTTTAAACAAAAATTTATTTGTACATACCTGTCCTTTTTGGTGGCAAATTTGCAAATTTTTTAGTTTTAATTTTTTTTTCATATTTCATATTTTTTTTAAATCCGCCGTTTTGTTTTGATTAATCATCTCTTCTCCGTTTTCGTGTTCTCCCTTTTTTGTTTCGCTTTTTGATTAGGCGTTGCCAACCATTGAAAATATCAGTAAAATTTTAGCGGTAGGGATTGAACATACTAATTGACAGGTGTACCCAGACTATTTTCTCACTGAGGTATGGCCTCTGAGAGTAGTATGGGGCGTACACCCGAGAATCCTTTCCGGAGGAATTCTAAAATTTTAAGAACGCCTCCTAACGGCGGAAATGAGGAATCCTCTGCTGCTGAATCAACAATTAGTGATAAAACTGCTGACCGAGTAAGCAGAAGTGAAAAAAATTCACTAAATAATGATACTTCCGACCATTTTAACAAGCTGGGTTGTAGAATTAAAGAGTTGGAAAATATGATGGCTGGTCAAAGGCACGTAAGTCAAGCTATGCGCGATTTACTGAGTAGAATAATTAGCTTATAAAAAAAAAGCCGAGAAACCGGAGAAGAAAATTATGGTTGAGAAAGCAACCAAGCTACCTCACATTTTTAAAGAAATGACTCAAACTGACACATCCGAACGCCAAACCCTTTGAGATTTTTACTATACTGACCTAGTACCATCACCCTGACTTGGAATTTCTCACCCTAAAGATTAGCTGTTGTACTGTGTTACCAGATGTTTTAGGTGCTTTCAGCTGGGTCATATAGCACACAAATGTGTCAGTCAGACTGATCGGTCAACCCTCTGTACACGCTGTGGAGCTGCAGGGCACGTAGCAAAAGTGTGCAAAAATACCCCGAGCTGTATGCTTTGCAAAGGAAAGCACTCCATCTTAAGTACGACATGTCCGAAGTACGTAAAAATGATGAAAACAGTAAAAAATGAGGTTGTTACAGCTAAACCTTAATCACTGCGCTGCAGCACAAGATCTGCTAAAACAAACAGTTCAAGAAGAGAACATAGATGTCGCCTTACTAAGCAAGCCATATAGACAGCGTTCGGAAAGCTCTTGGTGTAAAGATAAAAGTGGTAAGGCAGCAATATGAGCAAAGGACAAGCTTTCTTATCCCGCTCCAAAGAAGCTCATAATGGCTTTACATGAGCGAAGATGCAAGGTATATATTATGTAAGCTGCTATGCTCGTCCTAGCGCAACAATTAGAGAATTTGAAGATTTTCCCCTGGAGTTGTCTCTAGAGACCAGAAACAAATCGCCAATAATAAGAGCGGATGATTTTAACGCATGGTATACTGCAGTGGTTCCCAAACTTATTTTGTCTACCGCCCACTTTGAGAATAAATATTTTTTTAGCGCCCCATTTTTTCACCTATTTAATAGCCACTATAACTTCAAATTAATTATTGTGACCTATATATGTATATTAACGGAGAATTCTAAACGAAACTTTTATATGTATAATACAACAGCGCTTAGGTCTCAAGTTAACTCTTACGGGCTCCACCTGCCAATAAGAATGATTATTGAAACACAAATTTATAGTATTAAAACAGAGAATCTTTTATTAAAAATAAAACTAAAATAATCGATCCATATATAAAAACTAATGTGAAGGATGAATCTGATGCTGTTTAATAAGTTTGTTAATATCAGGTTCCAATTTACTCAAGAACAGTCGCAAGTCGCCACGTTCGGTAAAAAGCAACCGATTTTTATTTTTGGTAAGCAGTGTTGCCACAGCACTAAATCCACGTTCACACAAATATGACAATGGGAAACTTGATTTTTATTTCCTCGTTTGTTGTCAATTCTATAAGTTCTTCTTCCAGCTGAGTTGACATTTGAAAACGGATCCAACACCCAGTCCGGTATTTCCAAGTTCAGAATGTCCTGGTATCGTTCGGTGAAGTCAATGTGGAGGTTTTCCAAATGTTGGCAGTAAGAAAACAATTCGTCGTTACTGCATAATATTGATAAATTCGGAAAATTGTGAAACTCACGTCTGCCCAGATTCTTTTTGTGTAGAAGCAGTTTGGCTGCGAAAGCAGAAACGACGTTTTTTGTTTTAATTAAATTTAGTTTATCGCCTTGCAGTTGGAGATTTATGTCGTTGAACAATTTATGTATACAGGTCTGTCATGTAAGCTATATCATTCTTTGATGTATGAGCTTGTCTTGAAATTCTGTATCTGTAGTTTCCAAGAACTCTATAACAGAGTCAAACAGGTTGTAGAATGGAGTCAGACAATTGCCTCTTGATAGCCAACGAACTTCAGTATGAAACAACAAACGATTGAAATCCTCGTCATTAGTAACACAAAGCTGATGAAATAATCTATCATTCAAAGAGCTGTTGCGAATTTTATTGACAGCTTTGATGACATATTGCAGTGATTGAAATAGTTTTTCACTTAAGTTTCTAGCAACTAAATGTTGTCTATGAATAACGCAATGTACACCAAGGACATCTGGAATTTTATTTTTTAAGTGCGCTATTAAGCCTTTCTGTAGTAATTGAAATAATATTTTTCAAATTAATCTCTTTCTCATCGCAAAACTTTTCCAATATATTGAATATGGTTTCGCCTTTTGCATCGGTCTCTAAATTTCTAGGAAATAGTTTTTGGCATATTTTCTCATCTTTAATAAACCTCACGTAAGACAACAACAATGCTTCATTAGTTGGTAAAGTGGACTTTCGAACTGAATTGAGAATTGGCTTGTTCTTAGGTGATCGCACAAGGATTCTTCAATGTTTTCAGCCGTTTCATCAATTCGTCTTTGCACAGAATTATTACTGAAAGGAATTTTTCGGACAATATCTGCGGCCGGTTCATGAAGCACTGTAGTTATTACTTCATTTATTTAACTTTTCTCCGATGTTATATGGTTTGCCTTTTTGAGCAATTAACAAAGAGATATTGTACGAAGCTCGAAGTCCGTCGTCATCTTGCTTAGCAGCCGCCGAAATTAGTTTTGCTACACTTGGCTGAGTATTATGCTTCTTCTTTACGTCTTGAAAATATGCTACATTCTTGTCTCTCTTATCTGGATGCATTTTATTCAAATGATCTTGCAGTCTTGAAGACTTCATTGCTTCAATAGAAAATGTTTTTAAACATAGAAGACACAAAGGCGAGGATGGGTTTGTGGGATTTTCAATGAATACAAATTTAATGTATTCCGCACAGTATTGCCGTCTCTTCTTTTTACTTCCGACATTGTTTTGCTTTGAGAAATACGTTTAACTTCGCGAGTGGTGTAAAGGAGGCATAAGTAATGCTAATCTATTCCGCGCAAAATCACAAATGAATATAAAATAAATATTACATTGTTTATATAGGAATGCTTAAGCACAATTATTATATTCTTCTTCTTTACTGACGTAGACACCGCTTACGCGATTATAGCCGAGTCGACAACAGCGCGCCAGTCGTTTCTTCTCTTCGCTACATGGCGCCAATTGGATATTCCAAGCGAGGCCAGGTCCTTCTCCACTTGGTCCTTCCAAAGGAGTGGAGGTCTTCCTCTTCCTCTGCTTCCCGCGGCGGGTACTGCGTCGAATACTTTCAGAGCTGGAGTGTTTTCATCCATCCGGACAACATGACCTAGCCAGCGTAGCCGCTGTCTTTTAATTCGCTGAACTATGTCAATGTCGTCGTATATCTCGTATAGCTCATCGTTCCATCGAATGCGATATTCGCCGTGGCCAACGCGCAAAGGACCATAAATCTTTCGCAGAACCTTTCTCTCGAAAACTCGTAACGTCGACTCATCCGTTGTTGACATCGTCCAAGCCTCTGCACCATATAGCAGGACGGGAATTATGAGCGACTTATAGAGTTTGGTTTTTGTTTGTCGAGAGAGGACTTTGCTTCTCAATTGCCTACTCAGTCCGAAGTAGCACCTGTTGGCAAGAGTTATCCTGCGTTGGATTTCTAGGCTGACATTGTTGGTGGTGTTTACGCTGGTTCCAAGATAGACGAAATTATCTACAACTTCAAAGTTATGACTGTCAACAGTGACGTGAGTGCCAAGTCGCGAGTGCGACGACTGTTTGTTTGATGACAGGAGATATTTCGTCTTGCCCTCGTTCACTGCCAGACCCATTTCTTTTGCTTCCTTGTCCAGTCTGGAGAAAGCAGAACTAACGGCGCGGGTGTTGAGGCCGATGATATCAATATCATCGGCATACGCCAGCAGTTGTACACTCTTATAGAAGATGGTACCTTCTCTGTTGAGTTTTGCAGCTCGAACTATTTTCTCCAGAAGCAGGTTGAAAAAGTCGCACGATAGGGAATCGCCTTGTCTGAAACCTCGTTTGGTATCGAACGGCTCGGAGAGGTCCTTCCCGATTCTGACGGAGCTTTTTGTGTTGCTCAACGTCAGCTTACACAGCCGTATTAGTTTTGCGGGGATACCAAATTCAGACATCGCGGTATAAAGGCAGCTCCTTTTTGTGCTGCCAAAGGCAGCTTTGAAATCGACAAAGAGATGTTGTTTGTCGATTATCTTTTTGTGGGACGTTTCCAAAATTTGGCGCATAGTGAATATCTGGTCAGTTGTTGATTTACCAGGTCTAAAGCCACAGTGATAAGGTTGGACCAGTTTGTTGACGGTGGGCTTTAATCTTTCACACAATACGCTCGACAGAACCTTATATGCGATGTTGAGGAGGCTAATCCCACGGTAGTTGGCGCAGATTGTGGGGTCTCCTTTTTTGTGGATTGGGCATAGCACACTTAAATTCCAATCGTTGGGCATACTTTCGTCCGACCATATTTTGCAAAGAAGCTGATGCATGCACCTTATCAGCTCTTCGCCGCCGTGTTTGAATAGCTCGGCCGGCAAACCATCGGCCCCTGCCGCTTTGTTGTTTTTCAGGCGGGCAATTGCTATTCGAACTTCATCATGGTCCGGCAATGGAACGTCTGCTCCATCGTCATCGATTGGGGTATCGGGTTCGCTTTCTCCTGGTGTTGTGCGTTCACTGCCATTCAGCAGGCTGGAGAATAATTTAAGTATGCTCTGGGCATTGGTGGCTAGATTACCTTGGGGGGTTCTACAAGAGTATGCTCCGGTCTTGAAACCTTCTGTAAGCCGCCGCATCTTTTCGTAGAATTTTCGAGCATTACCCCTGTCGGCCAGCTTATCAAGCTCTTCGTACTCACGCATTTCGGCCTCTTTCTTTTTCTGTCTACAAATGCGTCTCGCTTCCCTCTTCAACTCTCGGTATCTATCCCATCCCGCACGTGTTGTGGTCGATCGTAACGTTGCGAGGTAGGCAGCCTGTTTTCTCTCCGCTGCGACACGACACTCCTCGTCGTACCAGCTGTTCTTTTGCACTTTCCGAAAACCAATGATTTCGGTTGCAGCTGTACGTAAGGAGTTTGAAATGCCGTCCCACAGTTCCCTTATACCGAGTTGTTGACGAGTGCTCTCAGAGAGCAGGAGTGCAAGCCGAGTAGAAAAACGTTCGGCTGTCTGTTGTGATTGCAGCTTCTCGACGTCGAACCATCCTTGTGTTTGTTGGCGTGCGCTTTTTGCTACACAGAGGCGGGTGCGAATTTTGGCTGCAACAATATAGTGGTCCGAGTCGATGTTAGGACCTCAGAGCGCACGCACATCTAAAACACTGGAGACGTGTCTTCCGTCTATCACAACATGATCGATCTGGTTGGTGGTTTTTCGATCCGGAGACAGCCAGGTAGCTTGATGTATCTTCTTATGCTGGAATCTAGTACTACAGATAACCATATTTCGGGCCCCGGCGAAGTCGATCAGCCTCAGCCCATTTGGGGATGTTTCCTCGTGGAGGCTGAATTTACCGACCGTAGTGCCAAAGATACCTTCTTTGCCCACCCTGGCATTGAAGTCGCCAAGCACGATTTTGACATCGTGGCGGGGGCATCTCTCATAAGTGCGCTCCAAGCACTCATAAAAGGCATCTTTGGTCACATCGTCCTTCTCTTCCGTCGGGGCGTGGGCGCAAATCAGCGATATGTTGAAGAACCTCGCGGATTGTGGCTAGACGTTCATTCTCCGGAGTGAATGATAGTACTCGGCGACGGAGTCTCTCTCCCACCACAAATCCAACACCAAACTTGCGCTCCTTTATATGGCCACTGTAGTAAATGTCACAAGGACCTACTCGTCTCTGTCCTTGTCCCGTCCATCGCATTTCTTGGACGGCGGTGATGTCAGCCTTTATCTTTACGAGGACATCTACCAGCTGGGCAGCGGCACCTTCCCAATTAAGGGACCGGACATTCCAGGTGCATGCCCTCAAATCATAGCCCTTAATTCGTTTGCCATGGTCGTCATCAAAAGGGGGGTCTCTCATCCGAGGCTGTTTATGACTATTCACTGGGGGTGTTTTTTTACGTGGCGGGTCCCAAACCCAGCGCACAACCCTGAGTAGGGAATGTTTCGCCTTCTCACTTTAGCTCGCCTTCAAACGGATGTTCTTAGGCTACCCAGAGGATACTTGGTCAAAGACCGGAAGTCGTGAGCTGCTTGAGTCATATGTAAAAGAATCGTTTCTGGCCACTCCCAAGTGAATGGCGATCAGAGAACTTTCCTCACTTGCGTGAACTTCTACACATGACTCCATCCTCCTCCATCCATCCTTATATAGTGTTCCAAAAATATGAATTCTTATTTTTCCTAGAAATACATTTGTAAAAAGAGGATCTTTCTCCTTTTCGTATTATCTTATTTTGTAAAAGAAAAGGATCTTTCTACTTTTCGTATTATCTTATTGGAACGAAGTTCCTTACGGCAGGCTTGGAGAAGATAGGGATTTTGCTGCGGGACCTAACTGAAAAAAAGTGATAGTAAAAACCGTAAGAAATAACCCGTAAGAAAAAGACTGTAAGATCGCTAGTTATAGCCTACCTTTAGGTCTTGCAAAATAATTAGGCTTGAAAATTTGTAACATTATTGTGTATGCAAATTAGTTTTGAGTGTAGTGCGGAACACATAGAGCGCGACAGACTGCAAACTACATCTGTCAAATATTAAAATACAGACGTTCTTATGGACACTGTTATTTTGACAGCTGCACGACTACACGACTGCAGGCCGACAGTTGTCGTTCCCGCTAACTTGAATATTTCCTATATTTGCCAACGGCAGTAGGACGACAGTTGAGTTGACAGTAGAATGGAAGATATAAAGAGGAGGTAGAGTGGTGATGTCACTAATATGTAAAATGTAAAATTATTCACAGGTCTAACAAACTTGACGTTATTTTACAAATAAAAGCATAAAATAGCTCTATTATAGCTCTATTATATCATTTGTAATAACAATTGATAATTTAAAACAAAAAAATATTTACGAATTTTTATTTATTTTTTGCATAAAAAAATTTTACTTTGAACAAAATATTAAAATTTCAATGAAGTGAAAGGTATGAGTATGGCCACAACGATATTGTGTACATTCAAAATGGACAGCTGTGTTGTCTTGTGTACATGCCGGCTATGCTGTCGCAGTCATTGTGTTCACCACTTGAGAATTGTGCTTGCACTAAATACGTTTATGGGGAGTTGAATTGTTGCATATTTTTTGGTGCAGGCTTTGAAGAAATAACCCGTAAGAAAAAGACTGTAAGATCGCTAGTTATAGCCTACCTTTAGGTTTTGCAAAATAATTAGGCTTGAAAATCTGTAACATTATTGTGTATGCAAATTAGTTTTGAGTGTAGTGCGGAACACATAGAGCGCGACAGACTGCAAACTACATCTGTCAAATATTAAAATACAGACGTTCTTATGGACACTGTTATTTTGACAGCTGGACGACTACACGACTGCAGGCCGACAGTTGTCGTTCCTGCTAACTTGAATATTTCCTATATTTGCCAACGGCAGTAGGACGACAGTAGAGTTGACAGCAGAATGGAAGATAGAAAGAGGAGATAGAGTGGTTTTTTTTTATAGTAGGAGGAAGCATCGAAAACCGGAGTGCGTGACTTTAATCCGCTAAACCTAACCTACTCCCACGTTATGTCTCTTCCACTGGACAAAGTATTACTTCATGGGAGAGAAGAAGACGTTTAAGTCTCCTCTATTGCACAGACTGACTGACGCCTAATCTGGAGGTAGAGTGGTGATGCCACTAATATGTAAAAACTTGACGTTATTTTACAAATAAATTTTTTTATTATTTTACAAATAAATTTTTTTATTATTTTACAAATAAATGCATAAAATAGCTCTATTATAGCTCTATTATATCATTTGTAATAACATTTGATAATTTAAATCAAAAAAATATTTACCAATTTTTATTTAGATATAATTTGAATTATTTTTTTATTTTACGTAATTCATTATTTCTTAAAATACTAAATTGTTTTAATACTTATCTGTACTTAAATAAAAACTAATCAGCGAAATTTGAGAAAAAAATCAGGACAACCTACATAAAATAAAATTAAGCACAATTTTTTTGCAAAGTGTATCGATTCTACATTATCCGAAGGAACTTCGTTCCTACCTGGTGTCCCACGACAGCACATCTCTTGTTTTTTCCAGAAACACATTTGTAAAAAAGGATCTTTCTCCTTTTCTTATTATCTTATTTTTCCTAGAAATACATTTGTAAAAAAAGATCTTTATCCTTTTTTTATTTTCCCCAGAAATACATTTGTAAGAAAGGATAAAGATCATTTTTTTATTTTCCACATAAAAGATTTAAGGAGTTCAAAAGTTACCTACCCGACGGCATTTCGCAAATGATAAAATAAATTTTTCAAAAGCTCAAAGCATGCGCTACATCAGCTCGAACCTACCTTCCCTGCACCTTTGAGCAAATGATAATATTATGATAGCAAATGCCCACATACAGATTTGGTAATGGCAATAGCAATACGTTTGACAGTTAGTATTCTATAAATTCTATCCTGTCGAGATGCCCGTTATGAAACGGAGCGACCGATTGACATGATTTTCATATTTTCTATATTCAATAAAATAGAACAGATATATGAACTACGTGGAGAGAAATATAGAACCCAGTTTGAGCAATCTTTTAATTCATATTAGTTGATGTTCACAAGTTGTTGTTGAGAGTCGAGAGCTCATGTAGTCGTTGTGTAAGAGGCCTCCTAGCTAAATAAAATTACAAATAACCCCACAAGCCTCTACACAACGCCCCCATTTTCTTTCTGGGTCTCTTACCGCCCCCCTTGACACCTGCAGCGCCCACAAGGGAGCGTTATCGCCCACTTTGGGAAACACTGGTCTACTGCTTGGGGTAGCAGAATTACAAATCACCGTGGTCGCCTCATTCTAGAATTTTTGAGTCAAACAAACCTCACGATTCTAAATAACGGCACAAAAAATACGTTTCAAAAGGGTAATAAAGGTTCTATAATAGACTTAATGTTTGCGAACGACACGCTGAGCAGACATATTAAGTGGAAGGTATCAGATATTTACACAGATAGCGCCCATATGGCTATAACCGCTGATGTTTCGTTATCCCAAGAAAGGGAACTGTTTCAGAGAAATACCTCTTGAAAACGTAGTTGGCGTCAAAAGGAATTTCATACTGACGTCTTTGAGAGTGAGGAAGCTGAGGAAGCTCTGTCACTTAACTAGACCTCGCGCACAGAGAAACCAGGGAGGGGAAAACGAAATCCGCCTCAGAGAAGCATTTAAATGCCAAAAAAAGCTCTTGTAGTCAGCCATTATCCGTAGTAAGAGATCCTGTTTCGAAAAGCTATGTGAAGAAGCAAATATAGACCCATGGGGATCGGCATACAAAATTTGTATGTCGAAATTCAAAAATAAGTCGCAGCAACCTAACAACGCATTGTTTATAAAAAAAGTTGTCGAAGCGTTATTCCCGACACATGCCTCCATTTCTTATATTAAAAAAAAAAATAAGCTACTGAGCCACCCCTATTAAGAAAAGACGAACTATTGGCTATTGCGAAAAATATTAAAAACTCCAAAGCGCTTGGAATAGATGGTATACCAAATAGAGCCCTTACAGAAGCCATAACTCTTAGACCCAGATTATTTGTTAACATGTACAATGCGTGTATATTAGAAGAGGTGTTCCCCGATCCGTCGAAGATACCGCGCCTGGTTCTACTCCCGAAACCAAAAAAGCCACCAAAAGAACCTTCATCACATCGACCTCTTTGCATGCTCGACACAATTGGGAAAGTGTACGAAAGCATTGTAAGAAACCGCTTGGAATTAGCAATCCAAAAAGCCGACGGATTATCAGAGAGACAAGAGATCCACTATTGACGCACTACGAGAAGTCGTCGATATTGCGAAATGTGCAGAAAGTGGCAAAAGAGGGAAAGGTGACACAAAAAGTACTGCGCGTTGATTACCCTGGATGCCAAGTATGCGTTCAACTCGGCGAAATGGGTAGACACAATCAATGCCGTGGATGTAATACGGGCCCCTGAATACCTCATAAATGTAATAATGAGTTATTTTAAAAACTGAAAGCTGAATTTTGATACGGATAAAGGCACCAAGAGCTACCCTATCACGAGTGGAGTACCCCAAGGCTCAGTGTTAGGCCCACTATTATGGAACCTTATGTATGACGGGGTGCACAGCAACCAATAGACGTGAAACAAGTAATTTATGCGGACGACCTCATGGTGGTAGCAGTCGTCAAACAATTAGCCGACCTGAGAGATAAATGCAATGAGTGCTTAAATACTCTACATCAATGGCTCTCTTCTATGAGTCTGAAACTGGCGGAGGAAAAAACAGAAGTTTTACTGATAAGCACTGGGAAGAATGCAAGATTACTTCGCAGCCGCAACTGAAGTATCTGGGAGTAATATTAGATTCCAAATTAAATTTAATGAACACTTAGAGTATTCTTCCGCCAAGGCAAACCAAATTTATAATGCCCTATCGAGAATGATGACCACTAAAGGCTGTGTGCGTTCAGCCGGCGATTATTAATAGCGAAGGCAATGAGTTCCGTAATATTGTATGCGGCACCAGTATGGATACAGGCAATGGATATAAAAGCGTATGCTAAACAAATAATTGCAGTGCATAGGCTTTCTGCAATTCGAGTAATAAGTGCTTTCCGGACTATATCAACCGATGCTGCTGAAGTATTAGCCAGCTTGCCGCCCTTTGACACCCAGGGAGATGAACTTGAGCGTTTATATCAATTACCAACGCCTAAAACTGTATCGGCGAAACAAGAGCACTAAAATGTGGCAGGAGCGGTGGAATTCCTCATCCAAAGGGCGCTGGACTCATCGACTTATACCGGACATCCACTTGTGGATAGAAAGACGACATGGGGATTTAGATTTCTATCTGACCCAAATACTTAGTGGATATGGTTGCTTTAGATGCTACCTTTTCAGATTCCACAATGACATTAGTCCGAACTGTTCGACGTGTACAGCGTATATAGAAGACTCTGAACATGTATTATTTTATTGCCCTCGATTTTCGAATACAAGGGAAAATCTAAAATCCACATTCGGTGGTAGTTTTACGGTCGATAATTTAACGACACTCATGTGTCAGTCGACTGATAAATGGAAAGCTGTCAGTGAAGCGTCAGCGTTCATAATGACCAAACTTAGATCTTTTCAACAGACGAGGCGTCCATTAGTCCGCGCAACAGAGGAGACTTAAATGTCTAGTCCCTCCCACGAAGTAATACTTAGCCGGTGGTTTCGTGGGACAGTCCTGAGTTGGGAGTAGGTTAGGTTTAGTGGATTAAAGTTCCGCACTTCGGCTTTCGATGCTTCCCCCTCCTTAAAAAAAAAAAAAAAAAAAAAAAAAACAAAAAAAGTAAATTAATACGTTTACGAGTACATATGGATTATAATACCCTCGTGCGCTCGGGCGTACATACTTGATAATTTTTATTAATATGCTTTTATTGTAGGGATTCCATCCCATTGTGTTGATGACCACATGTAATGCCCATTATAAATTCACATACCTGGATGTTGGTGCTTATGGAAGCGTAGGAGACTCCAATATTATGAAGAATTTGAGATTTGGTATCAGCATACTTAGTGACAGCTGCTAACTTCGGGCCGAAGGCTTTATTGATGGCAAAAATTTAGCCTACTTCATTGTAGGAGACGATGTATTTCCACTGTGTAAAGGTATTCGAAAGCCTTGCAACAGCAAAAACGTCTCCAAAGGAACAAATTTTCAGTTACCGTTTGAGTAGAGCAAGACGGCGTGTGGAAAACGCATTTGGAATTTTGAGTGCAAAATGGCTTTGCCTTAGAAAGGTATTATTTTGTCATCCGTATCGGGCGCGATCGATTGTTTCAGAATGCTGTCTGCTACATAACTTCCTCATTAATAAATGTGGACAAGCTTAAAATCCTCCTTACTTCTCTAGA